>JABEVY010000177.1:0-27146 GCA_013364935.1 Fusarium anthophilum | reverse complement strand
ATAATATTTAGCTTATTACCTTTTAATAATTCCTAAGGTTTTATACTCTGGCTTTAGTAAAGTATTTATATAATATAATAAGCTAAATCCCTTTCAATTCTTTACAGTCTTAAACCCAATCCAACCTGGCAAAACTGCCCGAATCTCCTTTATATAAGCTGGTACACCTCCTGCATAACTAATCGGCTCAAACACCTTGCCAGGGATGCTGCCACCCATATATGTACTCCGTGTTTTCGAGAGAAGAGATGCGTTATTCAGTTCAATAATGTGAGACTTCCACTTTTTGCTTGCCTCTTGTGTTGGGTTAAAGTACTTCAATCCTTCCCTTTCTGCAAGTTTGATCGCGTCCCTTATCCAACGGCCTTGCACTTCCACACAAGTAGGCCCATTTGCTAACAAGGTGGGACCATGCTATAATAGATGTCAACAAAAGGACGGAAGATCAATGGGAGGTGATTTACCGGGCCATAAATTGAGAAGAGGTTTGGATAGCCAGCGATTGTTGTGCCTAGGTAGGTATACGCGCCATTGGACCATTCATCCCGCAGTGTCGTTCCATGGATGGATTTAAGACCCATCTGGAGCAACTTTTAGAAGAGATCGCGGTCGCTGAGGATGGATATAAAGAACTTACATTTGTAATTCCTCCTGTTCCGACATCAAAGCCGGTTGCCAACGCAACAATATCGACCTCATAATGATTGCCATCACTCGTTCGTATGCCTGTCTCAGTGAATTCGATGATCTTATTATTTGACTTTTCACTGATGTCGACAAGCACGACGTTATCTTGATCAACGACCTCATAGAAATTCTGCTCGAGGCATGGTCTCTTGACACCAAACGGATGAGGTGGCTCAATAGGGCACAATAGCTCACGCTTTCGTGGGTCTTTAATCCGGGCTGACTGCTTCTTGCGCCAGAAGTCATATACTAACCTGTTCGCGTTCGCATCGAAGAGATAGTCTTTGTAGTTGCCTAGCCAGATGTTAAATCCTGCCTTTTCCCATAGCTGTTCATATAAAGCCTCGCGCTCTTTAGGGGAGTCTTCGAATGTGCCCCGCTCAACAAAGTCGTAAATGAAACCGGCAAATGTCGTCTCCCGTAATCGCATGAGTTCATTATAAACGGGGTAGAGGCATTCTTGTTGCTCTTTGGTCATATCACGTTTTCCCATAGGTAGAGTGAGATTCGGTGTGCGCTGAAAAACAACAAGCTGATCGACTTTCGGCGCCCATTCCTGAATGATTTGAATACCGCTAATGACTGTTAGTAAAGCAAAATTGGGCAATGAGATAGAGTAAAGAGCTAGCGAAGCTTTTGAAACATTTTTATCTAGCTGAGTAGAGAAACTCACCTTGCGCCGGTCCCGACGACAGCAACCCTCTTCCCGGCAGGGTCGACCCCCTCGGCTGGCCAGAAGGAAGAGTGATGTATTTGACCGCCGAACTTATCCAAGCCAGGGTAATCTGGAATGAATCTTCTAGAAGCGAATCCAGCCGCAATGATAAGATATTTTGTCTTGGCAGTGCGACCGTCTGCCGTTCCGACCGTCCATTTCCCTGTGCCAATATTGAACTCGGCCGACGTAACAACAGTATTGAATGCAGTATCCTTACTTAGATCACAGATCGTGTCCAGATGATCAAAGTAAGCTTGTAGTTCTCGGTAATCGGGGTAATTAGTCGACCACGTCCAAGTCTTGTAGACTTCTGGAATGGCAAATTGGTAAATTGGAGTCTCGGAATCAACTCGAGCGCCTACTGAGGTCAGTAAAAGAACAGCTTTGTGGCAAATCATATAGAAAGAACTGACCGGGATAGGAGTTGAAGCGCCAAGTGCCACCAAAGCTCTCGCCAGCCTCATACACAACCGTTTTGAAGCCAGCTTTACGCAATTCGTAAAGCAGATAGGTCCCTCCGAACCCTCCCCCAACTACAAGAACGTCCATCTCAAGATCATCGGCATATGGTCCGTCTTGCTGCCGCCGACAAGCATATTCAGAAAGGTCACGATGGAAACTATGTCCCGACATGTCTTGGGGATCTCTTCAGTGCACCACGTCAACGTTTGAGGTATGCTCTGTAAAATAAATAGATTCAGGAGATGGCTATGGTAACGAAGATGCTAGACTGATAATGTTTTTATATACATTTGGCTGATCTTGTCTCGTACTGGCGAGGAGCGCTACGGCCGATATCCATCACCAGAACGTGCGGATATTGCAGAATCTGCACAGCCACCCCCCAACCCCCGGCCTCTGGAAGGACCATCGCGAAGCGATCGTTCAGATAGTGCTAGAGAATGTTGGGAGTGAGTCTAACTTGATTGACGGTATTGACTATGGTGGATTGGTTTTCAATACAGTGGGGGATAATAAGTTTGAATCCCGGGTGTGTATTATTTCTCTGATGCTAGTCTAATTGGGCAGCTAGTATGATTAACTTTCACATTGCTGTCTCTTATACCTGATTGGTCAGCACAAGCCTCTAATCAGGATTAGATGTAAGGGTAACTACCCTCCATAGCCCTTTTTGGATCAAGGGGTGTGTCCCCACTGTATTGTCGAATGTTCGGAACCTGGGGAACAGGTTAGTCATGCTAGTAAAGGCGCTAAGGCGTTTACGGTACACTGATTACTTGTCTGCTTCCATATTAGCACGCCTCGTTTAGCGAAACTTGCCGCGACTTACCGAAGGCTCCGGCGTCCCTCTCTTGGAACAAAACAACATGCACGAACTGTGAAACATGACCATTTAGAAAGTGCCCAATGACAGTCGCCTTTCACTTCCCCGCAGAGCCTTCAATAGACTTTAATGGCGATCGCTTCAGGCTTTTGGTAAGAGAGAGAGCTTCACCGGCCTGAATGTAACCCCCGCTCTCCAGAGCTGCGTCGGGATCCGAAAACTGATTCGGCTCGGTCAATTACCATATAGCTCCGTTAGCCCCGGTTACCCCTGCTTTAGAACCCCAGATTTTTCCAGTTCGTAATAGTCCGAAGTTTCGGCAACTTGAATTTAAATGCTGTCCAGCCCCGTGCGCCGTACGATTGATCTTTTTCTGCAAAGAACATCATGCCGACCATATCCGGTTCGTCCCCGCAACGTCAATACCGGCGCGGATATGCGGCTTGCGCCGTTTGCCGAAGTCACAAGGTAAAATGTGTCCTTGGTACAGGACCACCCTGTGCCAAGTGCCGGCGCGAAAGCCGCGAATGTGTCTTTGACCGCACAAAGCGAGGCCCGAGGACACGAGACGTGTCGCAGTGGGCTGAAGCTGCTCAACCGCCGGCGGACATACCAGTAACTACGGACGACGCCCCACGGCAAACATGGGACGGCTATACTACTTCTCGCAGTACAACATCCGAGAGCAACCGTGATGATGCGTCCGTTCCTAGAGTGTCTGATTCAACCAGCGCCCGGCGAGAACCTTTCAGCAGTGCGCATCGGCCCCAGGTTCCAGCCCACTCTCCCACATCACTCCTGGAACGAACAATATGCCCGAGTGAGGCGCTAGGCTTCTTCAACGAGCCCCGGGTATCTCAGGAAAGTGGCCCCCCCGTATCTATCCCGGTGTCGTCTTTCCCGGCGCCTGCAAATCAGCAGAAACGAACTGATTCCTGCGCCCTTTGGCATCCCCCAACAGTGGATGAGTTGTCGCGAATAGACGATGAGGTAGTCAACGTGTGGAACCAGATCCCCTACGTGCGGATGGGCTGGTTTACGGCTCAAGAGGCATTGACCTACATGGACTTGTAAGTTCCACGGCATTCGTTTTAGCAGGCCGTTAACTTTTGCCAGATTTCACCGCCATCTAGCGCTATATTGCCCTGCCTTTATGAGTGATATTGAGGTCGGAAGGTCACGCTATGCCCGAATCGCGCAAGAGCCCATGCTATGCACTACCATCCTAATGATCACTTCACGATTTTTCGCCTTGCCCAGATCTGGGGGCTTGTCTCAATCTTATCTTATTCATCATCGGTTATGGCAGCAATGTGAACGGCTCATTCAATTGCTCATGTACGGCCAAGAAAAGTACTTGCGAGGAAGTTACACCTGGGGCACACTGCAAAGCCTTCTTTTGCTCTCTGAATGGCATCCCCGAGCCCTGCGATCCGTCTCCTCCACTTCTCAAAATGACACATGGCAAGGGACAGAACTAGGCCTCTCTGATGAAGCGTCTTCCGAAAGACAAGAGCAATCACAGGCGTCTAGGTACGAACAGGACCTCTTGGCTCAATCCAAACATTCAGACCGCGTTTCATGGATGATGGTAGGGGCGGCTCTAAACCTTGCCCATGAGGCCGGAGTCTTTGTAGACGCTTGCTACCCCAACGGCACGCTAGGTAGTGACTGGCTGGGCCCTTTGCGCACCAGAAAGCTGCTGTATGTCTATGTCACCAATCTTTCCGTGCGCCTCGGATTCCAGAATACCTTCACACAAGACATCATCCTAGCCCGGGCCGTATTACCTGCGGAGGGAATTGACCGCTCTGGAACTGACAGTAGTGATGTATCAATGGAGCTATGGCTTTCTTTGGTTCGTCTCATTCGAACTGCATCCGCCATGTTTTTCCGCAGCCCAACGACTACAAAAGATCAGCTTCGCAATGGCGATTATATCATCATGTTGCAGAGCTTTGTGGTCACCCTCTCGAAATGGCATGATGACTTCGTGGCATCACAGTCAAGTAAGTATACTTGTATGTCTTTCGTTCGTTCAATAGGGTCCTAAAGCCGCTTCCATACTGCTTGACGTCTGAAAAGACTCTGACAACTCTCAACACAGTTATGAACCAGAACATTCAGAGTCTATTATTGATTGAGTATCACAATCTGAAAACATATACGCATGCCTTAGCCATTCAAGCGGTTCTTGAGAGAACTGCATCTCAGACCTTTACTACATGCAAGAAGAAAGATCGACTCGAGCTACTCTCCACCTGCTACCTTCCAGAGGACTTCGCCTTCATCCACGAAGTCACCACTAATAGCACCAGGATCCTCCAGATCGCAATAGCAATGGCAGATGATGGCCGTTTACGTTTTGTTCCAGTTCGTCAGCTGCACTCTATTCTGTCTGCTTTTATGTTTCTTTTCAAGGCCATAACCATCTGCACCAGCAGAGAGGATCTGCAAACATCCTTGTCCGTCTTGGAGCAATGTGCCAAAGCGTTAGGAGAAGCAGATATGGATGAATTGGACGTTTCGCGCGACACTCTTTCATTCTTCCAATTGCACGTGCGAAAGATTCGGAATCAAGTAAATATCTTGTTTTCTGCACCTATCAACTCCGAAGAAGCTTTGGTAGCGCAAGTTTTGGCAGATTTAAGCGAGCCATTATCAGGAGATGACGACTTGGCTTCCCAACCCTTACTACGTGGAATCAATTGGAATCAGGAACTCTTCCCTATTCCTGGTCTACCAACGGATTTCGCTACATCCTGGTCCTCTGTGGACTCTTCTTTCAGCCTGTCAGGTATCGACCCTGAATGGTAGTTAGTGGATCTTCTCTAGGATGTATTAAGGCCGAGAAGTGCCGAGATAATAAATGAGTATTATGAAGAAAACTGTATGCAGTAATTTCAACCTAGTTATTACTACATTGATGTCCTTTAAAAAAGAATAATCGATAAGGTTTGTTAATCTACATTATGGGAAGATCTAAACACTCCACGTAATACCCTGTTTTAAGCGTGTTGCCCAAAAGCACATAAGTTACTTCCTGGCCAGTACCCTAGTTTAGTCTAAAGTCCACCTCCGTCAATGAGTACCCGGTGGGTTAAGAATTAATTCGCCCCCACCTCTAAATATGTCTGACCGGGCAAGCCAAGCGTGTGCGGCGGCTGCCGTAGCCTTTCTAAATTTTTCTGAAATCCAGACTATAATAAATAACAGGGTGAAAAATAATATATTGAAAATTTGAAGAAATTCTGTTAAGAATTAAAGAAGTTATGATATGTAGAGGTTTGGTTACGTAGTTACAGCTTCGACTGGTTACGAGGTTATGTTGCCACCTCTTTGAGGTAGGGAAATTGCAATCCGAACCCACTGGGTAGACATTCCACTACGTGTTAGTAACTTCCGAAACTATCCGGGGTTTCCCGAAGCTAAACCCATATGTCTAAAGCAGATCCCCACCCGGCTTGTTATTACTTCAGCATATAACATAATGGATCGGTTAATTGCCTTGTAGAACGGCGAATAGTTTGAAATGAGGCCGGGCTTGTGTACGTCCCTCCCCCCCTTATTTATTCTATTTATGTATATAGTCTTGGCTTCGTTTCTGGAATTTTAGTATTGCCTATATGACACCGATCAGTCTTCTTACCGACCCCTACATTTGCATACAGTGCCTCGAACCAGATCTACAAACATGGCCGTACTCAAGATTATGATATGCGGTGCCGGCATTGCCGGTAACTCCCTTGCGTACTGGTTATCACAACAGGGGCACAACATTACAGTGGTCGAGCGACATCCCGACTTAAGGTCTACTGGTCTCCAGATCGATATCCGCGGACATGGAATAGAGGTCTTGAAGCGAATGGGTCTTGAGGCTGATTTCCATAACGTGGCAGTCAAAGAACAAGGACTGGAATTTGTGAACAGAAACGGCAAAAGAGTTGCATACTTTCCGGTAAACGCAACGGGCAACGGGCTTCAGAGCTTCACCACGGACTATGAGATTATGAGAGGTGATCTCATCCGGCTATTGTACGATAAAGTTAAGGGTCGTGTACGCTTTGTGTTCGGGGCATCCATCGAAAGCTTCGACCAGCTAGGCGATTCTGTTGAGGTTCGGCTTTCAAGTGGTGACAAAGACCGCTATGACCTTCTCATCGGCGCCGATGGACAGTGGTCTCGTACCCGAAAGCAGATGCTTGGACCTCATGCGAAAGACGCTATCCACTTCCTTGGAGTCTATGCCGGTTACTTCACCATACCTCGCAAGCTTACGGACGGGGAAACATACAAGGGAACTGCCTATATCGCTCCAGGCAAACGGCTCTTGTTTACCCGAAGACACGAAAAGGACCGTGTTCAGGTGTATCTGGTAGGCCTGGCTGGTTCCGAGCGAGTCATGGCTGCTCGCAAGGCCGGTGTTGATCAAGAAAAGGCCGTGTTATCGGAGCTGTTCCATTCTGCTGGCTGGTGCTCTGAAGAACTAGTCAGAGAAATGCAAGAATCTGACGACTTTTATTGTGAGCACATGGGTGTAGTTAGGATCGACTCTTGGACTCAAGGGCATGTTGCACTTCTGGGAGATGCAGCCTATTGTCCTACAGCAACAACCGGAATGGGCACGACATCCAGTCTAGTCGGTGCTTACATTCTCGCTGGAGAGATCATGATTCGATGTAGCGGAGTAAATGGCTCTAAGGAGGGTCTCTCCGTGGCTCTGCACAATTATGAAGAGCGATTCCGTCCTTTCATGAACACGGTTCAGAAAGGGATTGAGCAAGACAAGACTTATTGGCATATGATGCCATCTGGTGCGTTTATGCTTGCCGCTCTGAATTTCATCCTGTCTCTTGCATCTTTCTTCAGATTGGACGTTCTTGCCAAGCACGTGATGAGGGAGGATACAGGTAGTTGGAAGCTTCCAGACTATGAGGGAATGGACCTGAGGAAGAGCAAGAAGTAACCAACTACGCCTCGATCTGGCATGGGGGAGATTAGCCTGACTGATGTTTCTTAGTCCAAAATGGAATCCGATTCAAGCCTCTAGTAGATGGATAAACGATGTTCCCTGATGAAATGTCTTGGGTGTCTTAATGAGCGGTTCGCCTCTACTCAGACCTAGCCCATAATCCCAAGATTTATGGGGAATATGTTTAGAGGCAGCCCAAAACAAATCTATGGTACAAAACTGACTAAGATCACAGCTATAAGCTCAACAGCCTCTGAGGTAAAGTCTAGTCAATTCTCACTCTGAAACTGCGATGATACACGCTGGACTAGTTTCGCCTGGTAATACAAGTTTAATCAATTACTACTGTCTGCTGCTGTACCGCTAATTGGGTTCCTACTTAACAAGATAAGTGGTTTCGTCGCCAATCTGTTTGTCCAGCTCCATCATCTCGTCAGTCGACCACTCTGTGTACTCGTATCCAGGTGGGATATTGGTATTCTTAAAAGGAGTGCCCTTCTCTAGATGCTCAACCACTGCATCATAATTCTCGTACGAGTAACGTTCTGGGTCCCCACCGTACAGCCAGTCTGGCTGCGGAATTTGTAGGTATTCTGGGTTATCTCGGACTAAGTTCCAGTCTGTCTGGTGCCATTTGTGACGTGTCTCCCAGCCCATACGTTGAGTTGCTGTAGTTCTTTCGAAACTGCAAAATAGCTTTGTTAAATTCTGGTCATGAAAGCAAGGGGCCTGGTACTTACCGCAGCTTTTCGAAAGCCTTCAGCGCTGTTCGTAGGTTGGCCTTGCCAGCTTTGTCAACTAGAGCAGCTAACGCAGCCGCATCCTCTAGAGCTTGAGCAGCACCAGAGGCAGAAGTTGGCAAATGTGGGTGAGCAGCATCGCCAATAAGTACCACCCTTTGGCTGTCAGATACCCACTTCTTGATAGGGTCTCTCCAGAGCAACTTGAAGTCGATGAGAACTTCTTCAGGGACCTGGGAGAACACGGCACGTAAAAGCGGATCCCATCCTTCGACACATGCTAGCATGTCTTTGACCTTTCCCGGGTAGCTCCATGACTCTTCTACTGTATAAGTGTCTCTGTGAGTGATAAAGGCCCCGACATGTTGGAGGGTCGTGTTGACATGCACGATAGCGTGTCTGTCCTCTCCAATCCAGACGGTGCTCGAGTCCTTCGCATTCTTTGCAAGTTCACGGGATAAAGGGTCCTCAAGAAGGCGGTCGAGAGGGAACCATGAGCGGTAGATGGCAAAACCGCTCCGCGTAGGAGCATCAGGAGTTTTTGTAATGTAGGTTCGCGTCTTACTGTAGACTCCATCTGCCCCGATGACCGCATCTGCAACAAGTTTCTCGCCATTGACGAACACTCCGGCCTTATCACCCTCTTCCCAATGATCTGAGACCTTGGCACCGAATGTGATCTTAACTCCCAGCCTGATTGCTTCCTTATACATGGCTTTCTGCAATCGAGCACGGCTGGTCCAGATGTTCATGTGGCCGTTGTACGTCTTCTCCCATGGCTGGGCAACAAGGAGCTTCCCAGCACTGTCTTGGATTGTGATAGCGGTGGTCTTGGACGCCGTCTCGTTCAGGTCGTTCCATACGGCAGGCCATTTCTCGATGACTATAGTGCCGTTGGCAGCGATAATTATAACATCACCTGGAGAAGCGTTAGTTGTTATTTGCGGTTATCTGGTCCTGGAAGGCTCACCTGACTCTGACAATTCCTTTTCTTTTTCGAGTACATGAACTTTGCAACCTTTGCGCTGTAACTCGAGGGCACAGGCCAATCCACCAAATCCAGCGCCCACAATAAGGAAGTCGATGGTCTGATCGTTTGTCATTTTCTGTTCTGGAGGAATATAGACAACGAGTGCTGTCGCGGAGAGCAATGAGTAGCTCGTGCTAGTTATCGATTTTCCCCAGAACGGTACATCAGGCGTGCGTAGCTAATATAATAGTGTTTCGGGGTTGGCCAGGGATCGGTGTCAAAGCGAATACGGATTTGGAGTAATTAGGTTCAGTACTAATTCGAAGGGACCGAGCTATCCCGTGAGTATCCTGTGGATGGTAAACCACCAAACCTTAATTCCTGCTAAGCGTTGATACCCCAGGTCGAATATCCGGATTTCCAGAATCCAAGCCCATTCGGGTTAAGGCCGGACCAGTCGGGACAAGCTATCTATTTGTGGATCCCCCGCCCTCTGTATGCCGTTCAACTACCCCACAATCCGTAAGCATGTGTATCGGAGGATGCGGGGGTGCTCCATAGAATGAGCTTGCCGAACATATCCGCCCTCGCATCACTTCGGATATTATTGAATGCCGATAGGCTTGAACTTTGGGAAGCCGCACTTCTGTTCCCCGCTCGACAAAGGGTCAAAGTGCGCCGAGTCCAAATGTAGTGTTATGTCACGGGAAGTACTTGGAGACGGGGCACGCGGGGTATAATGCAATAGCATTGGATGAACTTTTCCCTCGAGTCTCTCTGCTTTCACCATATCACCTTTACATACAACCCGAAAACGCCATCCGTGTCTACAGAGGATCCAAGATGACTGGCTACACGCTGCCAGACTTTGACGAGCTGCCTGCTGTAGAGGGTATGCCACAAGGCTGTGCCTGGGGCGTCTTTGATGCGGTTGGCAAGAAGGATGTGTTTGGAACTATCAATCTGTTAACGCCAGAGGTGGTAACTGCAGCCGCTTCTGAGGTCGTGGAGGGTATTTCTGTCTCCTTGAAGTACGTTATCTCTTCATGTTTTGGGGTAACATCGCTGACAAGGCGTGTGTTAGCTGGCCGATTGGTGCAATTGAGAAACCTTCATTCCTCCGCAAGGGCCTGGAGCATAAGATCATCGACTTTAGAGACTCGACTATGCCTTTGTACGGATTCGATGACGAGGTGTGCCTATTAAAAAGTATTAAAGATTGCGGAAAAAGAGCTAAGAGTCTTAATAGGTGTCGTTCAATACACAATGCAGCTCGCAATGGGACAGCTTGTGCCATTTTAATCACCAGCCAACCGGTACCGCATACAACGGCACGAAAGGCTCTGCCGAAATCTTTCAACAAAATTTTGGCGACGAAGATAAGGATGAAAAGTACCCAACACTAAATCGTACGTTCAAGTAGACTTCATTAATCGCAGTGTGCTAAACACCTTTGATAGACTGGCACTCCCGAGGCTGCCTTGTTGCTCGAGGGGTCCTGATCGACTATAAAGCTTGGGCTGACAAGAAAGGCATAAGATATGACCTATTTGACGCACATCGTATCCAGATCAGTGAAATTGAGCAAGTCGCCGCTCACCAGGGAGTCAGCTTTCGACAAGGCGACGTTCTCATCATTCGTACTGGATTCACCGAGGCCCTGAGCACTATGAACGGTCAACAACAGTCCGAAGCGCTATCAGCCTACAGAACCATTGGAGTTGATGGCAGTAAGGAGAGCGCTAAATGGTTCTGGAATAGGCACTTCGCGGCGGTTGCAGGCGACGCGATTGCATTTGAAGCGATGCCGCCGCTCAATGATGATGGCACCGAGGGCCCTGTGTCAGGATTAGTCCTCCACCAGTATTTTCTCTCCCTGTTTGGGATGCCGATTGGAGAACTATGGGACCTTGAGGCGCTGAGCAAAACGTGCAGCCAATTTGGACGGTATAGTTTTATGCTGACAAGTAGTCCTCTGAACGTGCCGGGTAGTATTGGCAGCCCGCCAAATGCAATCGCTATTTTCTAGCTAGCTTGTCATCCCCAAATTAGTCGAGCTCTATCCTTAATCCTAATCTTAATAATAAGTAAAACAAAAAATGATCTGTAGATATATAGCATAGAGAATTTCGTAAGTGTTAACGCGTTATTCTTAGAGGTAAGCTAATATTATATAAGGCATGTAATATAAGTATTAGCAGTAGCAGTTTTTATTAACTTAAAATAATACTTTTATTAAATTAATTTAGGCAGTATATTAACTATCTAAAATAATTACCTAAAATAAGCTTTTTAGCCTATTTAATAATTATATCTAATATATAAAGAGAACTTAAATGTATTTACTAAAGGATAAATAGGTTGCCCTAGTTACCTATTATAGGGTTAAATTAAGGTTAAGGAATATTAAGTCACAAGGTGGCAAAAGATCGGTCATAAGAAAGTTGTTTTAACACAATGGTAAGCTAATATCATAGTATATTTAAGCACTAATTTATTTACTACGAAAGTCGTTTCTCTTATGCCTTCGAGCTCGGAAATCGCTTTTCGACCCAATTAAGGATCAGATGAAGCATCTCATCAAAAGTTTCCTTGCTATCGTCAAAATAATGCCCCCCGGGGATAAGGTGCACTTCTTTATCTTCGGTCTCAAGACTATTGAAAATGTTACCTGCATTCGAGGTGAAGACACCAACATCAGCCTTGCCCTGAATCACAATTGACGGCACCTTCCACTGAGCTGCGAAGGCCTTGAACTGGATCTTGGAGTCTTGCATGCTCCACAAAGACAGCCAAGTCAGCAAAGAGCTGGAGCGACCTGCCAGACCAATGCCGCGATTCGCTTCTGCCGGGTCGCCAAAGTAGCAGCTAGGAACTGGCCTATCTGAAGGTTCGATTGACGCATCTACAAATCTGAGATCCGCCATCGTCCGATGTATCGGGAAGATACGGTCAGGGATGCCAGCCGCATTGAGGCGTTTCAGTTCTTTCTTCACCCACTCGTCAAGACGATTGTGCCTCTGTACCTGAGCAGCTCTATATCGCTTGATGAATTCCGGTGAGTATGGTGGCCCATTCGCTGGGTTGTACATGTCGAGGCTGGGGTCGGTCTTAACCGGGTCATTTTCATCTATGACAGCGGGATCCAGCCAATCTCGGAGAACCTCAGGTCGCCCAGTATGAGCGCTGAGGAAAACGAATGCATCGGCTCTAGGGTATGAATCGACCTCTCGCGACTTGGCATGGTAAGCCGCCATGAGTGAACCACCCCCAGAATTGCCAAGAAGAATAAGCTTTTGTACACCAGCTACTTCTTTCAGCCAGCGACATCCCACAGCAATATCTTCCAATGCTGGTTCCAGGATAAAGAGGTCTTCCAAGCCCCTGTATCTGGTGTTCCATCCGAGAAACCCGAAACCATGCGCCGCAAGATGTCCGGAAAGATAATGCTCAGAGAAGTCTGCGTTATAATGAGTGGCTATGAACGCG
Source organism: Fusarium anthophilum (assembly GCA_013364935.1). Taxonomy (NCBI): domain Eukaryota; kingdom Fungi; phylum Ascomycota; class Sordariomycetes; order Hypocreales; family Nectriaceae; genus Fusarium; species Fusarium anthophilum. The sequence goes on along the minus strand of JABEVY010000177.1, from coordinate 14,285 downwards.
ACTTTTGGTGATGGCTTTCCATCTTGGGTCCAGTATAATCCCTGGCATGTATGTTGGCCACTCGGTGCTCGTTGTTTAGGGGGCGTGGTCAATCCAACAAAGCGAGGAGATACGCCTTTAGGAGTTGTAGGCTCGCGATTCGGGACGCTTCTTTCTGCTGACATGATGAAAGGATATCTTCAGGGATAGTATGCTTTGTACTGTTGGGCTTGCTGGCGAAAATAAGGCGAGGCAAGTCGATATTTATCTAAAATAATCTCATCAGAGATTTACCACTTCGAAACGCAATGGGGAATCAAAGAACCTTGTGCAATTGAATTCAAGGAAATCATAACCTTCTGGTCACAATGTGAAAAGATGCCGCGAGTATCCGAAAGGTCTTTGAACAAGCAAACCCGAAATGAATCAGAGACATCACCCCGATCGAAAACGAAAACGTGAGGCACTCCATGATTCGGACAACAAAAGGCCAACTTTCGGAAGTTTCGGAGCCACACATTTTGCCTAGCCCATGCCTAATATGCCACGCCCCATGGACGAGCCGTCTTTCGACCGTAAGCATCCGGAGAGCGGGGCCCCGCACTTTGAACATGGCGTAAAGTGAATACTTGTGGAATGATTCAACCTTTGGAACAGCCTGGAAATTAGGCTTCTGAATAGGCCGAGCTCGGCGAACGCAGCTGGAGGTCTACATTACGTAGCCCTGAACCGTTCTTGCTGGCTTGCCAAAGAAGGGATATCTGCCGAAGGGCAATAATCCGAGAGGGGGCTGCCGGATAGAAACGGCAAACAATGGCCAACAAAGAAATGCTAACGAGATGAACGGTAGTGCCTCCCAATAACGACGAGAGTCGATAAAAACAGCTATTGAAGTGCCTGTATATCTCGGTTCGTCGCAATACAGTCTACCATCAGCATTATTCCAACTTTCAGAAGGATCTCAGAACCAAAGCATCAACTTCAACATGGCAAGCTCAAATCTTGAGATTCGAGAGAACCCAAACACCAAAAATGGTGTCACGGCCAAGACCTTGTCAACATTCACAGTTGAAGATCCCTATGAATATGCATACGGTCTGAATAACTATCATGAGTAAGTTGGTTTATCTGCTCAATTGGAAAATATGCTCAGCAGAACTAGATCAGAATCCATTCCTGGCGCAAACCCTAGGGGACGTATCCACCCCCAGAAAGCATTAGCTGGCCTATTCCCAGATCGGCTGTCGACAGCACCCTTCACCATCTCACGCAAGAAGCAAAAACAAACGTATTTCTCTCGGACATTGCCATCAACATCAACGAGACAATATACAGAATGGAAGCCGAAGTCTAAGCTACCCAACTTGAAGCTGTCGAATCTACAATTCAAGCCAATTCCGTACCTGTTTCCGCCACAAGACATCAATGAGCAAGATGACTTCATAACAGGTCTTAAGGTCTTGGCTGGGGTAGGCGATCCTGCCATGAGGAAAGGACTAGCATACTACATCTTCGCTGCGGGCTCAAGCATGCCAGAAAATCAAGCTTTCACCAGTTCCGATGGTGACTTACTCATAGGTTCGTGATGATAAAGCTACTAAGAGAAACTGCTAACTTCTTTTCCAGTTGCCCAGCAAGGTTCTCTTGATATCATGACAGAAATGGGGCCGATGAGAGTTCGCCCTTGTGAGATCGCCGTCATCCCTCGCGGAATTCGTTTCCACGTCTCGCTGGTGGACGGGCCGATCCGTGGATTCGCTCTCGAGACCTTTATAGGCCATTTTGAGTTGCCGGAGTTGGGGCCTCTTGGTAGTAGTGGGCTGGCGAACGCTAGAGATTTCCAAATTCCTCAGCTGCAGCCATATAAGCCGGGGCCTGATACGGAAATTATTAACAAGTATTGCGGCGAACTATTCTCTACTACCATGAAGGGAAGCGTCTTCAACGTGGTGGGGTGGCATGGTTCCACCTTCCCTTTCAAATATGACCTTGGTAAGCCAATGCCTGATTTACGAGAAGCCCTTGCTGACAAGCAATGCTTATTTGTAGGCAAATACTGTACTATGGGTGCGATCTCGTACGATCATGCTGTGCGTAGCTTAGGGCGACACTAAATCTAATTTAAGAAAAAGGTACTGACGCGCGCAGGATCCTTGTATTTGGACTGTCTTCACTGTCGACAGTGACGTTGAAGGAGTACCAGCCGTCGACGTTCTTGCTATCCCCCCAAGATGGGTTGTCCACGAGGACACATTCAGACCACCTTCTTTCCATCGCAATATTGCATCAGAGTTCATTGCCATCATCAAAGGTTCTCTCGATGGGAAAAATGATGCCAGTGGGATCGCGTCGATTAATATTAATTTAACTGCACATGGACCTACACGAGAAGAATATGAAACAGGAATTTCGGAAGAACAAAAGCCTGTACGAGTCAGCAACGATAATATGTTAGTGATGTTTGAAACCAGGTAAGTTGTACCTGAGAGTTATAACGAATATTAAATACTAATGTATACCTAGCTATGTTCTGGGACTTCCGGACTGGGTTATAGGAGGTAAGATAGTTGCAATTGGAGATAGATATAGTGAGTTCGAGCCATGTCAGATCTGAGCTTGCAAATGTCAAGGATGGAATTGGAGCTCTGCAAATGCGCATGTCCGGCAGGGCAAAAAAGACAGTATTCTTGTGAACTCACGTAATACATTCAAACTTCCCTTAGATTTATGCTGGAATGCTGTGAAGTTGCCGTTCTAGAATAGTATCTAGGAGTCGAATGTCTTCAAACCATTATGGTGGCGCAAAACATCTTCGCCCGTCTATTGACACAATTCTGTACTTAAAAAGAGTAAACGCTTTGCCAACTAGTTCATTTCTGCATCTTGACTGTATTCACGGTAACTTGAGCACTTCTTACCTCGCAATCGGCCGACCCCTGTGGCAACGACCCCGGAAGGATAAAAGTCTCGCTCTCCCTCCTGCGGCACATCGCTGTAAGGCAGCTTTTCCGGCAACCCGCATCCAGAGACCAGCCCAGACTTAGGCGGTTCTCGGATATGTCAGGCCCCATTACTGTAACCTGAGTGTTGATTTATAACAACAGCCTTTGGGAGCCGTGACTTCAGCCCCACATTCAATGGAGGAGCCAGGTTATCCTACCTCTCCCTCCACCGGCTCCGTACTTAACCGACACACTACTCCATTGGCTTCATCATTCTTCCATTTATAAGCATCCTCAACATTTTCTAAGCTTTCTCCTCGCAAACCTTCCATTCCTCATCAAACTCCTCTCATTTGCGTCGAATGGCCCGTCTCCGTCCTCTATCATCTAGTAGCACACGCCTTGCTCGGCCCCTCTTTCCTTCGGTTACGGCATCAACCCCTCGCCTCACCACCATCACCACACCTCGCTCATTCACCACTGCAATCGGTATCATGGCCCCCCTTCCTGCCTGCATGTCCGCGGTCCGCATTCCCAAGAATGGCGGCATCGAGGTCCTCGAGCACAAGACAACCTATCTCGTCCCAACTCTCACAAAGGGCCAAGTTCTCGTTCGCAATTCCTTTGCCGGCGTGAACTACATTGACACCTACTTCCGCACCGGCCTGTATCCTGCCCCTTCCTTCCCCCTTGGTCTCGGCCATGAAGCTTCTGGTGAAGTCGTTGCAGTTGAAGGCGATGTCCCCGACAGCGTAACCGTTGGCACAAAGGTCGTCTACATGGGAAGCACTACAGGGGCATACGCTGAGTACGCAGCTGTCCCAGCCGAGAGCTGCATTGCCATCCCCGAGGGTGTCTCAGAGGATATCGCAGCAGCAGTCTACCTCCAAGGTCTCACAGCCTGGACCCTCGTTCGCGATGCTGCAAATGTGCAGGCTGGACAATGGACCCTTGTCCACGCCGCAGCTGGAGGAGTTGGTCTTCTACTCGTCCAGATGCTGAGCGCAGTTGGCGCAAAGGTCATTGCGACAGCTAGCTCCGATGAGAAGCTCGAGCTGGCAGAATCAAATGGCGCGGGCTGGGGAATAAAGTCCAGCGACGATGTGGTGGCTAAAGTCCAAGAAATTACTGGCGGTCACGGGATCGACGCCATCTTTGATGGTGTAGGCAAGTCTACATTCGATGCCGATCTTCAGATGGTAGCCATGTCTGGATGGGTCATCTCCTTCGGAAACGCCGTAAGTCTTGCCTTCACCTTGTTGACATCCGTCAATAATCAGTAAATGTTCCGATCAAGTACTGATGGCTGAGGAAAGTCTGGCGCAGTCGAGCCGCTGAGCATCCTCAAGCTCGCCGCCAAGAATATCCGCCTCATGCGTCCCGTTGTCAACGGCTTCGTCGCCAAGCGCGAAGACCTCGAGCGCAACAGCACCCAGCTGTTCAACCTCGTCAAGTCCGGCAAGTTAAATGTGAAGGTGCATGAGATTTACCCCCTAGAGGATGCGGCAAGAGCGCATACAGATATCGAGAGCAGGAGGACAACTGGCAAGCTCTTATTGAAGTTGTAAACTGAGAACGAAGATACACACGTCAGATAGCAGTTTAAGCTGATACACGGATCTAACTTCAGACATCCAGCTAAAAGGGTTCAGGCGAAAAGAAGATTCAGAAATGGACTTTGTAACGATCGGCGGCAGATCACCCCGTTCTGGGCTATTGCCAACTTGCAGGTCGTCAGATGAGAATGGCTCATCGGATGCGAAACCATCGTTTCCGGGTAATGGCGGGAAATAGTCAAAGGGGGGGTCCTACTTAAAGGCCACGCCCCGCCGTGGAATAAGAAGCGGGACCAGTCCAACCAACAGTACTCTAAGTGGGTGCTTTTCAGATCTCCAAATAGGGTAATTCATCATGCTGTTTTAGGCAGTTTCTGTGTGCTCAGAGGGTGTGTCCGCAGCAACCGAGATTGCCTTCTCGCTCGACTCGCTAACCAAGGTTCACTCAGCGGGTGAGGCAAGAGGGCGGTTCCGTCACCTGTTAAGACACCGAAGACTGTTGCCAGTGTGAATGAGGTTATCGATCAGCCTGGATTAAGCAGAGAATAATGAGAATAAATCCGTTCAGTTAAGTCCCAAGTCCGAGACCTTAGTTTCGAGGTTGGTGGATGCTCAGACATGAGGAATACTGGAGCTAGCTATGGTTACGCAGGTAGGTATGGATGCAAATGTATGTTCGAGTCGAGTCTAGTGGGACTAGCGTGGGAGTAAATGTCGCTAGTGCTGAGCAGCGGCAGCTTCGGCTGCGGTACAAGTCTGAACGTCTGAAGAAGGTTCTCTTGATGGATACGTGGCCGTGCAACTCAATGCCAATCAGTGCAACATGCAGCCTCGGCAGGAAGTCAACTAACAAGGAACAAGGTTTGGCGGGGAAACAGAGGCCTGCATGAGGCCACTCCGAAGCCGGCATTGAGCAATCCATCATGTAGGTGATGGGCGAGGAGCAGGATGGAGGGGGTGATGAAGAACCCCGTCTTCACGTAGGCTGATGATGAGGGAAGCTGAAATTTGGAGATTTCATGCGGTTTTGCCCCAGTGAGAGGCGGTGAGGACCGTTGCGTTGAATCCTGTTGCAGGCAGGGTGCTGATTGTACAGCAAAGCTTCAGTGGCGCCATCCCGATTACAGGAGGCTTCACCGAATCAATCGAAGCGTGTCTCAATTATCCAAGCCACCCCAATGCTCTGCTCTGTCTGTCTATCTACCTGACCTCGCAGTGAATAAAGCGGAAAGCTCTAAGACACACACGCAATAATAAGCTGACCAAGGCGCGCAAGGGGGCCAACCCATAGGGCGTTACCTCCGACAATCGGAATGAACCGCTCCCACATTGCGAGGGGATGCCCCTCCCTCCCAAAGAATGAGCCCCCTTTCCCTCCTCTCTTCAGTTATCTGAAGTGGTTTCTATTGGCTTTACTGGTGCAGATTAATCTCGTCTCGGTGGTAATCAAACTCCAGCCGGGTATCTGTAGGCTTTTCCCTCGTGTGCTTTACATTTTCTTCCTTCTACTCCTACGCAATCACCTCCCATCACCACCTACTCAACTTTGTCCCACCAACCATCGATGCACACAACACGACGCAACACGACACAGTAGAACACGACACTGCAAAGGCACTGCTGCGAAGTCCCAAGTCGCTCAACATGCCTTCTTCCGAGATGAATCCACAAACTCTTTACGACAAAGTGCTTTCAGCCCATGTCGTGGAAGAGAAGCTTGATGGAACCATCCTGCTATACATTGGTAAGATTTCCATTGCCCCCTCCCTCAATGCTACGACAACAGTTGCGGTGGATTCCGCCACCTTTTACTAACTTTGCATCCATAGACAGACACTTGGTCCACGAAGTGACATCTCCGGTACGCTCGCCTATTCTCGCCTTTCTCCAGGCGAGATAACACGTTTCTGGAATGGACTGGACGAGTTCGGGATACAGAGAGAACAAAAGCTCTTCTACCTAAGTGCAATTAATAACTGCTTCTTTAGCAAGCATTCGAGGGTCTGCGAAATGCCGGCCGTCAGGTTCGCCGCCCAGACTGTACCCTTGCCACTACCGATCACGTAGGTTTGTCTTTTACATGCGGGCGCTGATACCGATGCCTGTCATTCCGAAACATCTTTTTGAACTCAGTTGTGACAAATTGCCCCAGAATGTCCCTACAACCTCCAGGAAAGCTCTCAAGGACATCGCCTCCTTCATTAAGGAGGACGACTCCCGCACCCAGTGCATGACCCTCAAGGAAAACGTTAAAGCCTTTGGCATCACCTACTTTGGCCTCGGCGACAAGCGACAGGGTATCGTCCACGTTATCAACCCAGAGCAGGGCTTTACTCTACCCAGCACCTCTATTATCTGCAGTAATAGCTACACTTCTACCTACAGTACCTTTAGTGCCCTGGCTTTTAGTATTAGCATAAGTAAGGTAAAGCATATCCTTGCTACTTAATATCTAATTACTAAGCGCAGTAAGAATATACGTATTTAAGTGGATAGTAAGCTGTCCTCTGGCATTGGCTCTAAAGATATTATCTTATATGCCATTAGCCAGATTGGTATGGCTGGTGGAACTGGTGCAGTTATTAAGTTCTGCGGTCCGGTTATTCGCAATCTAAGCATAGAGGCCCGTATATCTATCTGTAATATATCTATCGAGGCTAGTGCCTGTACTGGTATAGTTGCCCCCAATAAGGTCACCTTTAACTACCTAAAGGGCTATCCTCTGGCTCCTAAGTTTAGCTCCGATAAGTGGCACCGCGCTACTGCTTACTGGACCTCTCTCTAGTCTAACCCTAACACTAAGTATAATATTAATATCTTTATTGATACCAAGGACATTATTCTTACCGTAATATAGGGTACTAGCCCTAAGGATATTATTCCCATTACCAGTACTGTCCCTAATCCTAAGACCTTTACTACTAAGGCTAAGAAGGCAATGGGTCGCAGGATACTTGAGTACATAGGACTTACAGTAGGTATACCTATAGAGGATATTATTATCAATAAAGTCTTTATTGGCTCCTACATGAACTCAAGAATTAAGGATATCCGTGCCGCTGCCACTGTCATTAGGGGCAAGAAGATCGCCACTAATATTCAGCGCGCCTTAGTTATTCCAGGTTCTGGTCTTATTAAGACTCAGGCGGAGAACGAGGGCCTTAACCAGATCTTCATTACTACTAGTTTCGAATAGAGAGAAGCTAGCTATAGTATATGCCTGGGCATAAACCTTAATATCCTGTCCCCCCAGGAGCGCTGCGCAAGTACCTTAAACCGTAACTTTAAGGACCGTCAAGGTACTGGTAGCCAAACACATCTCATATCCCCCGTCATGGCCGCTGCTGCCGCCATTATCGGAAAGCTTGCCGATGTGCGCAAGATCTCGCAGTACACCACCACCAGTCCCCACGCCAAGGCGCAGATCACACCCGCCGGCAAGGCTCGGATTGACAAGCGCGTCGAAGAGTATATCGAGGGGCGTGAAGCCATAGCTGAGCAATCCGAGGGCTCAGAGCCTCACACCAACACCCCCACTGCCGCTGCCGCCGGCTCCTCTGGCGGTGCCAGTCTTGTCAAGTTCCTCAGTCTCAAAGGTATTGCCGCTCCCCTTAATAAGTCCAATGTCGACACCGACACCATTATCCCTAAGCAGTTCCTTAAGACCATCAAGCGCACTAGTCTTGGCAGCGCCGCTTTCCAATCCTGGCGCTATAATTACAATAGCTCCAAGAACGCTTCTTTCGTCCTTAACCAGGAGCCCTACTGCCATGCTAGCATCATAGTATGCACAGGTTCCAACTTCGGCTATAGCAGCTCCTATAAGCACGCTCCCTGGGCTCTTCTGGATTTTAGCATCAAGTACATCATAGCTCCCTTATTTGCCAACATATTCTTTAACAACACCTTCAAGAACGGTATGCTTCCACTGAAGATCAACAACAGGACCGATCTTAACGCCATCGCCAACAAGGCCCGCGCCGGCCGTAAGATCAAAGTCAACCTTCCTACCCAGGTTATCAAGAACGCCGCAGGTGATAAGATCTGCAGCTTCGAGGTTAAGGAGTTCCGCAAGCACTGCCTTATCAACGGTCTGGACAACATCGGCCTGACCATGCAGATAGAGGATAAGATCGCAGCCTTTAAGATGCAGATAACTGTTAAGACCCCGTGGCTGGACGGCACTGGTTACCTACGGAGAGGAAGGGATGGCAGGCTGGCAGCAAAGGCTGTGCCGGTTCCAAAGACGAACCGCGGGGAAGAGAAGAAGGAGCCTCTGGAGTGGTAGAGGCTGAAGGAATACTATGCCTAAGATCTGTCCAATCTTGACAACAGCGTGAAGTTTCAGGTACATCAAGCGCCTTATCTTCCTTCGTCTGTGAGACAGCGCCTGCTACTTCGCGTAGTTTGAAAGTGAATACACGTCTCTGTTGTGGTGGGAGTGTATATCCCCTGGTCGAGCCGTAGGCATCAAGCTGGCCACGCCACCGACTGTCCTATGTGGTGAATTTGTTCGTAGAAGAGGCACACGATCATCTGTGGTCCGTACGATCTGGCAGTCCAGAAGTTCTCCCTTGCTAGGGACAGGCATGGAGCTGCGGGATGCGCGTGATATCCGAACTGTACCAGTCGGAGTAGGAATGTCCACTTTTGTGTCTGAGTCTTTGGTCTCCCTCTTGATGAATCGAGGCTTGTGCGTCTTCTGTGATAGTGAGACAGTGTGGCCTTCTCTCACCAGGATCAGACGACTAGGAATATTTATATAGTTCTATGCTATATTTAGACCAGTCGGTGAAGGCAGCCGATTGCGACGCACCTGGCAGAGCTATTTCAAGAGCCCTAAGTGAGAGTAGTGATCTAATTCGGGCAGAGACAGCCACGCTTGTTTGCCGCCTGCAACCCATCCTTTTTACGGTGTGTGACTTGAAATTAGAGGATCATCTTTGATCAGACCGAGGGCGACACGTGGCTGGATGAACAAATCCTGGTTCAATCACGTTGTCTGCTCTAATATGAGCTGCAGAACCAGGCTTCCTTTCTAGCCCTAGTTTTGAAGAAAGACAGGGTCTCCAAATTGCTTCTTGCAGAAATGCTCCAGCGTTGCGCTCGATCGACTATAGAGATGTTGGTCAATGAGACTGGCGCTTTTGAGCACCCGCAGACTATGTAATAGCCACTTTTAGGAAATACTATAGTACAACGTTGTAAGAATGTACCGTAGGTGTAAGTGTAGGTAGGATTCGAAAGGGACCGAGGATTCGGCGAACACAACAAGTTGAGAGACGAGAACCTGCCGCTCGTATAAACAGTAGAGGTACCTTATGACCCAGATGCAGCACCTATTCAGCAGAATAAGGTAGTGGTATGACGTGTGAAATACTATCATTATCTGGTATTTGCGCTTGCTGAGTGTTCTCTTATAGCTTCTGTTAGACTAAGTCTCCAGCTTTCACAACTTCACGGCCTTGAGAGACATGACCATGGGGGCTTTCTGATCTGCCTTCTGCGCATTGCTGACTAGAGGCAGCCTGATCCCTACGGTGGAGCAAGGCCCTACATGAAGAAGCGTGGCGGCATGTTCAAGAAAAGGAAACATCATCCTTCGACCGAATCTCTAATCCAGAGTGGACAATTATAAAAGAGGTAGTTGCCTAAATGTTGAATATTGGCATAGCATCCCTAAAGTCCAGCCTAGTAAACACAACAGCAATAAAGAAGATCTTCCTAGCATCTTTTGATTTCATCCTCTTCTTTCTCTTTTCATTTCGTTAAACTCAAACAGAACAGCATATGTCCTATATTAACTCACCTCCTGTATGAGGGAACGTCCAAAGCAGCGATTACGCGCTTCTCGGTCGCCTTCTAGAGGGCTTGCCTCTTGGGCACCCTTGTGGGAATAGCCGAGGCCCGGGATGTTGGCTCTCAAGAGCTGGCCCCGTTATCGGATGTATACAATGCCATTATTCTTGGTCGCAGCGGCAAGCGACAGGATCCCGGCGTTCCCAGTCCGCCGCCAAATGCGGGCTACCCAGCTATCGGCCTGAGTAATCCAGCCTGTCCGGGTTATGTGCCTCCTCCTACAGCTAAACATAAGAAGAGGGGGTGGAGAGAGGTTCGGTGGATACGACAAACTAATCAACATGACATTTGTCACACTTCTCTTGTCAGATAATCTCCCGCTAAGAACATTGCCGACCTCATTACTTTCGGGCCACATCATAATCGCCGACGTCGACAGGTAGTCCGGTTCCAATATACCAAGGAGACGTGGCAAAGGTGCAAAAAACCCGTTCCCGCGAATAACCGAAAGAGTTCATTCCTCAGTACCCCGCTCTTTAGAAACAGGAGGGTATACAAAGCTTTGCTGACAACGGCGAGGGTTGGTTTTCGCATGAGGTCATAACACAGAAAGGGACAGAGAAGCGTGTAAGGGGCCACAGATCATTGTTTGTTGAGAAGGCAAGCGCTGATAGTCGCTGCTGATCTGCATTGGAGAGTGGGGACTCATATTTAGTGCTAGAGTGGCTCCATCTCTCTCCCCACATTTTCCCCAAATCTACGCCCGTGCTACATAGAGGAGAATCCCGCCAGCAGACCACCAACCGCAGCCATACATACGACCAACCCATGTGCGTATTCTTTGTTCGCTAGGCCGCTCATCCAGGTGTTCCGGGTAGCATTACATCATTGTCCCGGAGGTCCGGATCAGGCTAAACCAGCCTCAACCATGCCTGATGCACTGCACGGCGGTCTCACAAAAGCCATCATGATGGTAAAGACCGTGATAGCCAGCGCATTAATAAGTCTTGCAAAATGATAGTGCGCATAGAGTGTAATGATGATAGAACAACATAGGTAAGAAGTATGGATGTAGGAGCTGTCTAAGACAACCATGGTCCAGCACAGAAGCGACCGAGAGGGGAATATCGCTGTTATCCGGCGCTGTCCGGTCTTAACCGGGATGCCGTTTTACCAGAGTGGATCCCCCCGGAATGGAACCTTGTTTTGTTAGTTCATTGGGCAGGGAAGTCTCCAGACATCCGAACGAGTAGGATGCCCGGCCCCGGATTCGTGGCACAGGCAAGCCGATATTCATAGCTACTGTCTCTTTCGCTTCAGGGAAGAACATCAACGCGAAGTGGTCTATTATAGTCTTCATACATGTCAGGAACCAAGACACGAAATGGTCGGTGTATCTAATGTTACCTGTTTAATGTAGGAAAAGTACCGAGATTGATGCCGATTTCACAGGATGTTTACTTACTTCCGAGACAAGCCCCAAATACCCATTAGCCGGCATCAATGTGAAGTCGATCCACAGTCTCATGTACGTCAGTTGACGGGATTTACGTGCGACCTTGCGTCGAGAACTAAGCACACTCTTCATGCCATTACTAATACAACGAAAGGACAACTGGTTGTCAAACGAGACAATCTGATATGGCTTACAAACCGGAACGTAAATAGTTCAGCCGAATATCCTGTTATCGGTCCATTGCTCCAGCCCGAGTGAATCCATATTGTGCCAATGCTGGCCAACTTAAGAGCCTAGCCACCCACCGACTTCCCACCGCAGCAGCCATAAAATCAGAAGCACCCCATCATTGCAGCACAATGTCAACCAAGGCGCTCGTCTATGCAGGGAAGGGCAAGATCGCCATCCAGGAAGTGCCCCGCCCGAGGCTGCGTGATGACTACGTCATCGTGAAAACCACGGCCGTTGGTCTGAACCCTACAGACTGGAAAGGCGTCGCCAGGGCTGTCGACACAGACGTCGGGAGGAGAATCGGCTGCGACTATGCGGGAGTGGTGGAGGAAGTGGGAAGCAAGGTCAGAAAGATTTTCAAGAAGGGTGATCGCATCTCTGGCATAGCATATGGAAAGTGAGTTTTTGCCGTCTAACGTGTTTTTTTTCCGCACGTGTCTTGAGTACGGCAAGAAACAAATTGATACAGTAGAATAACTGCTCGCTAACAGCAATTCCTATGCAGTGATTCCTTGGAGTTCGAGAATGGGACATTTGCGAATTGGATCGCCGTCAAAGGCGATCTTCAAATCAAGACACCAGACAACCTGACTGACGTGGAGGCCGCCACACACGGAGTCGCTGTGGTCACTGTTGTAAGTACATCCACATGCAACCTCTCGACTTCAGCTGACACCCCATCGCAAACGCAAAGGGCCAGGGCTTGTACCGCGATCTAGGTTTGCCTCTGCCCGGCGAAGCCACCTCGAGCGACCAATACCTCCTGATTCACGGCGGCAGCACGGCCACTGGTATCTGGGGAATCCAATTCGCTAAACTCTCTGGGTTAAAGGTTATCGCAACATCCTCACCCCATAACTTCGACTATCTCAAGTCTCTTGGCGCCGAAAAGATCTACGACTACAAGGACCCTGCAACCGGCAGCAACATCCGCGCCTACACCAACAATACCCTCAAGCTGGCCTGGGACTGCGCTGGCGGCGGGGAGGTTCTGGTCGCCAGTGCACTGAGCAGCGACGGAGGAAAGTATTCTTCTATTCAACTCAATGACAAGAGCAAGGTTGAGGCGGTGAATGATAAGGTAGATGGTCCACATCTTACACTGGCATATGAAGCTACGGGAGAGAATTTCCGCCTCGGAACGAATGATAGTCCCCCGAAGCCTGAGGAGTTTGAGTATGCCTCAAAGTTTACTGAGATCGCGAGAGGTCTCCTAGTTGACGGGAAGCTTAAGGTTCCGCGTATCATCCTCAACGACGGTGGTAGTGGGCTGGAGGGTGTGATTAAAGGACTCGATGACTTGAAGGCTGGAAAGGTCAGCGGCGGCAAAATGATCTACACTCTCTGAAAGCATGTTGAAAATGAATATTAGCTACGTCTGGGAAGTCATACTGTTTGGTATGACTAAGTTGACGACCTGACTTGACACGCTCATTGCTTAATGTCAAAGTTTGAACCTATCCAAACTATTATGGCACTGCACTAAGAATCCTATCTATCATTCTCAAGGAACTAAGGGTTTAGTTAATTGACTTTAGGTGGGAGGAATATCTTAGCTTAGCTGAATAGAGGGTTTAGTTAATTAAAAAATAAGGGGGTTAATTAACTAAGGATTCAATGTTTAAAATAGGCGCAGTTTAAAGTTTATATAATATAAGTAGTAAATCATTCCAGCCTAAGACTTTTAGGCATATTATTACTGTTATTATTAAATAAAATAATTGTTTAATAAAGCTTTATATTATATTTAATATTTATATATATTTCATAATATCCTAACTTTAACTTTATACCAGGCTTTTAATTACTACTTTCTTGACCCTTTTGCTGTCAAGCGAGAGACGTTTTAATAAGACCCGAATTCGCCTTTAATTACAGGGGAGATCACTTCCCTATTACATTCGAAATCTATAGTTTGTGTCCGCTAATACAAACAGTCTAATGAACAAGACTGCGAATGAACCATGTACCTTTCCCTTCCATGTAATTACCCGGGCCCTACAGAATGCCACTCTCTTCTAACGTAAAGACTATTATGGGTTTTATACACCGTTAGGTCCTAGGTAAATATCCGCCTGGATGGACCTTCTTGAATGAGTAGCTATGTTGATTTCCTTTATGCTTTCCCAAGAATACCTGCGGGAGAGAGAGACTTGACCCCAATCACGAGGAAGGCGCCGAAGATTGTCATGGCTCCAGCAAAGTAAGACACCTCGTGATAGCCCCTGAACTGGTCGATCATAGTACTACTAGTGTTACGACCCCAGCGGTTACGTCACGTGTACCCCACAAAAACTCATGCAAGGCATCAACCCCTCTAAT